>JANAVB010040218.1:32540586-32580586 GCA_029216955.1 Iris pallida | reverse complement strand
ATTGGAGAGGGATTGCCAGTTAGTCTCTAATAAAGTAATCTCAACAACACAATATCAAGATGAAAATTTGTATAAAACCCATCTTGTATGAATTGACGAACTTGGTCCACAATCGTTTTGAATCGTACAGTCTCTAAGACCATTTGAATCAAAATGATTAGAGAACAAGCCGTAGATGTAGAGATTGAAGATTGCATCGGCTATTTCATTGTTTTTCCTAAATCAATATTAATTCTGTTATCTCCTGCAACACGTTCAAAAGAATACCTATATCAGTACTTACTATAAAGAGGATTGTCAGAACTATGAGCAAACAAATAATAATACTCTTAAGTTTGATAAGTTCAAAAGAATTATTGGTTGTTACCAGACAATTAAAGATTGTCAGGAGTATCGGTAAGCAATAATAATACTCTTGAGCATGATAAGCTATCACATATGTGTTGGTGAGATTCAGCATTAACGTCTACTTAAGCGAGCTTGTAGGGCATTTATGAAAGCAATATAGGCATCTGCGATGCATCACACGACACGGAATTCCACTCCGTCTCCACTCACAGACAACCAAGATGTAGGTCCAACAACGATAGCCCACAAAACCCATATGGTTGACAAGACCAACCACATATTCATATTCACTTTCTTTACACCACACATTTACAATGCTAATGAATTCATAATGTACGACAAATTTTCAAATTTAATGGAACGTATGAGTCGGGATAATATAAATTCTAAAGAAAGAACATTAAGTTTTATGGTTTACTGCCTATAAGGCGATTGAAAACCATTTAAACTATTAATCTAGGCATCTTGTTTGTTGAATACACTATATTTTTGAAAAAAAAATAAAATTTGAATGTCATACTTCTAAACATGATTGGTAAAGATAATCGTTAGTGCCAAACCTATAAAGTTGATTGGTTCTCATTGGTTCCTGGCATAGGAATATCCAAATCCGCTAGCCCAAAAAACCTAAACCTCTAAATAAATCAAGGTCAACAAATCGTTAGTTTAAAAGTATTGATAAGCTTGAGTTAGCTGTAGGGCCGAATTTCAGCTAGCGGGAGTCCGAAGACACTAAATACCGTATCGCTTAGGACTATTTACTCCCTTTTGTCAGAAAGGTCCTTTCGACTTTTATCCAAATAGGATCTCAGCTAACGATGGTCCAAAGACACTTAAATACCGTATCGCTTAGGGCTATGTACACGCTTTTGTCAAAATGGCCCTTTCGACTTTAACCCAAACTAATCTCCACTTTAGAACTTAGATAAAATGAGATTTGAAATATCACTAAACTATTTTTTTGACTAAAGTTATTTGAAATATCACTAAACTATTTTCTTTTGACGAAATTTTTACATGTTAAAATTATTGATCAACTCAAGTTAGATGACTTAGTTTCAATGAGATTTGCAATATCCCTAAACTATTTTCTTTTGACAAAATATATATATACGTATATATTCCAAATATTTCTAAATATAAAATTAACAAAATCATAAATATGGCCAAGATACCAACTATGGTCATCCATTTTACACTCAGCCCGCATCAGATTAGACAACAATCTCGTGTTGAGGCCAATGTAATGTCCTTGACTAAAACAACTGATTTATTTAAAGATACAACTTTCTCGGACGCACACAAATATAATATTACAAAGCATAAACATAGGAACAATAATAGTTGAATTAAACAGTAAACATAACAAAGTATACTTGCCTTGATCTCTGTGATGGAAATGCTGAGAGCCTGATCACGAATCCAAGTCCGAACAATTCCTAGAGCCTATACAACAATCTTAACTTAGTTAACTAATAGGGTAAAGGACTTTTGAGGAAAATTAATACTTGCATATACATCCTATAATCTACATACACTACGTAAGGAGGTAATCAGCAGAGAAGGCTAATGGGAGTGATATATTATCATTATATATACTTCTTTCTATGTGAAATATATGAGTTAAACTTAATTATTACACGTAATGGCTTATGATATATATGCATATATAAATGGCGGGTACACAAGTGTTCATGTGCACATGTAACTCACCATATACACTTTGGCACAGATGCACTCAATATATATTTATATATTCATTTCGATCATTGTGCATATAGATATCTATTTTTAGTTGATAAAACCTTTTCTACAAGCATCTTGCAGGTTGATGCTTACTAAACGATATGCTAGGTAATCTACACTTGTTAATGATCTAGCACTTACATGTGGGCAATAGGAGCATGTATTTGAAAAATATGTACATATTAGAGCAAGGGCAGATTTACTAGTGGGCTGGGGTGGGCTCCAGCCCACCCAACCAATCCAAAAAAAATTTTGTATGTACTGTGGCTTCAACCCACCCAGCCAAATGAGTAGCTCAGCCCGCCCAGCCAAGTGAGCAGAACAAAAGAACACATTCTTAGGGCTCCACACTCCATGGAACTGGAAGCTTCAAGTTTTTTTTTTCCATTGGAAAATTCAAGTTTTTTTTTCCACTGGAAAATTCAAGTTTTTCTTGTCTAAGGCTAGCTAATGATTTCATAAAGAAAGATCCTTAGCCATCTACGATTACTGAGACTAGTAATTTCATCAAGAAGTTACTTGGATAAGGATTATCAGAAGCGAATGATAGCAATAGATCCCTAACTGCTGATCCTTCCTATGTGCAGGCCTTCCTTGGCTTCGAGGATGTCCAGGGATCAAGACTGACTTAGATATCAGAATTTCTTGTAAGAGATTAAAAATGCATGTTCTTCATCTTTGAGAAAAATCACCTTTGAGGGTATGTTTGATCTTAACTACAATTTAGCTCGTTATTTCCATTTTTATGTTCATGTTTTTTTCTTCTGGAACATTTTTTGTGGTAGCTTATGCTTTACGTCTTTCCACTTTCAAGATATACCTCTCTTCTTGCCAATCTCTAGCTCTGCATTCCATTCCCTAGCTTTGTGTTAAAGTTTTTATCAAGTACTAGAACAATAATGACCAGATAATTGAACTATTCCAGTTTTAGTGTGTGTGTGTGTCTATATATATATATATATATATATATATATATATATATATATATATATATTTTGTGTGTGTGTGTGTGTGTGTGTGTGTCTATTTTTTTTTTTTTTTTTTTTTTTTTTTTTTTTTTTTTTTTTGTGTGTCTATATATATATTTTTTTGTGTGTCTATATATATATATATATATATATATATATATATATATATATATAAATATATATATATATATAATATATATATAATCCTTTGCATGAGGATCCCCTTCCGTAGGGAGCCTCTCTTCTTCCCCTCGATCCCCTTCGATATAAGAAGTCCTAGCTAGCTAGCCTCTTTCTTATTCACCTTCCGGCTCAATAACCCACCTTCCAGTCCAATCACCCACCTTCTTATAGGAGTGATGCTCATGCCAAGAAATTCAGGAATTCATATATTTATATATGTATCCTATCTATACACATATGGTATCCCGATACTCATGACACACACACATGCTATGATACACTAATATTCCTGCAGTTAATGCAGCTGAATTGCTGCCTCTACTTTGCAGAATGTTGTAGTTGTTCCTGCAGCTTAATTATTGTTGGTAATCTTATCTCCTAATAATTGTTGTCCTACAACACACATGACCCCCTACACATCATTCCACCTGTTGTCCTAAACACACACACACATACCCATGGGCGGAGCATAAGCCAGGCTAGCCCGGGCTAAATTTTTTTTATTTTAACTAGAGCTAAAAGTATATATCACTTATGATAACAAGTTGCATTCTAGCTCAATTGGTAGAGTGGTTGGATGTTTATTTGGTAGGTTCATGGTTCAATTCCTATGTAGGTTGGGTGGATTTTCATGGATTTTTTATTTTTTGTTTTATCACATGAATTTTTTTCCATCCCTGCTCTCAGCCCCCCTAAAATAAAATTATGGCTCCGCCCTTGCACATACCTACTTTTCTCAGACTGCTGCACAGAACTGCATCTAAACTGCATGCCCTCCTGCAGTGTTCTGCACTCTAGGTCTGCCTGCTGCACATCTAGTATCTGATACACAAACACATCAATACACAGTTATCCATTTCCCCTTGTCGCGTCTCAGTCCTAAAATACGCACGTGGCAATGGCCAGCTACGCATTCAACCAGACTCTAATCTAACTGGAATACGTATAAGCTATAAAGATCATAACAAGAGTCCAAAATATCTACAATATACATCCACAATTCTAATTAAGCTACTATGAAACTAATATGAAATAACTGCGGAAGATAGAATGAGAAGGCATCACCAGATCATAAATCCCGAAAAAATAGTCCCAAATATCCTACGTCATATCTCAGCAAATACTTGGAAGGAAATCAGGTCCTCAAAGGGACGTAGCAAGGTACATAATATACATGCCGAAATGAAGTACAGTAACATGTGAAGAAAATAAACGAGTGATACAGGAAACATATAGACAAGGAAAAAAAATCAGGTGATCCAGTAATATTACTACTAGACAGACTATCTAGTTTGTGTGAGATGCACTTGAGGACAATGTTCGACAAATTGAGCTCTCTCTAAGGGGTACATGTGCAGTGGTCTAAGTCACAGCTGCAGCAACATCAAATCATAAAATAAAATAAGCTACATGTAGCTCCTCCGCCTAGTGACCGTCCTCCTCACCCAATGATACTGTCATGTCACATCCACGACACGTCCAGTCTGACTCTAACAAATGATAAGTCTAGAAGTCCAGTTAAACATGTACGCATGAAAAATCCATCATCAAGTAAACATCCAGAATTCGTACACGGGTCACCTATATACCATGCAATACGAGTCAATGTATCATGTACGTGTCAGCAAATATAATCAACAGTATACTGGTAATGAGCAGGAGAAGCATGCATGTAACAGTATATCCAGAGTGAACGACTGATAGAAAAAATACAAGCATATAAAGACTGTAAATCAAATATCAAGGTATACTTACCTGGAGTTTGTCCAATCCGTGCTGAGACTGTAGATAACTGGGTCGTATCCAAGCTTAGGTACAACTAACGCGGCTACGGTACACAAAGGATCTACCAAAGTCCAACAAAACAACCCAGAATTACAAACTAGTATATACATACACCTATATAGAAAAATAGGTCCTTACTAGGGTTTAATTAAGAAAATAATCTTTCCTTTATAAATTATATATTTATGAAAATAACTAATTGTATCTATACCTTATATTATGTATAACCGCAAAACTTAATATAGTTACCGTATACAAAATTATCTATATAACTTATATACATCTAAACTAATGATAGTTTAATATTTAAATACAAACAAAATTGTAATGTATGGTAAATAAATATATGAATGGAGATAAAAAAAAAAACCCTACATATATAATTATGGACATGCTATATATACTTAAACCTTTACATAAATATAAAAGACATAAAATAATGTCTATATAATAATCATTAATAATTACACCTTTATAATGCATCCTGGTTAAGTATATACATGAAATATATATATATATATTATATATATATATATATATATATATATATATATATATATATATAACATGAAAGTATATATATATTATATGTCTAAATTGTAAAATCTAATACTAGAGATGCTTAATTGGAAACTTACCAAAGCACAGAGGAAAGGAAAAGGACCCAGCTGAATCCTCTTAAAATCAAGAGAGAGAGGATTCATAGCCCATATTTCGAAGCCACAAGAGAGGGGGCTTCATGCTCTACCACGTGCTCTACCACGGCAATATTGAGTAAGCTGGCGGCATTCGTGGCAGCTCGGGGAGATGCGTCCGGAGTCGGTGGACGTCCATTTGCTTCCTTTCCCGACGCGTCGAGGAGCCGAGCGAAGCGCGGTGAGGATGAGGTCGACCGGCGAGCACCAGATGGTCGGCAGCGCTCAGTCCGTTCGGACCAGAGATGGCGATCATGTTGTCAACTACAGGGAACGGTGGAGCTACGAATGCTGTTTTAGGGTTTGAGGAGGAGATGAATAGGCTGAATATATAGAGAGAGAGGGATGGACGGGTGGAAATACATGGGCTGCTGCTAGCCTGCTACCTACATCAAAAAGATAAGAAATTTATAGATTTTGGTAGATTTTTATTTATTTATTTATATCCACCTATTCTTAAGAGAGATGATTCTAATATCAATTATCAAAACTTTTTGATAATTTTTTTCAAAAAAGATGCTAAAAAATGAGCTATTGATTTTTTTTTTTAAACATACGATAAATACTTGCTAAGAACATTTTTGTTGCTAGTTATATTGTAGACGTCCTTAAGAAAGTCTACAAAAAGAACCGACGAAGTGGTATGCAAAAATTAAAGAAGGGACTTACATAAGTAAACTGTAAACATGCTCACGAGTGTATTATTATAAGTATCTTAATTTTGAAATAATAGCTTCTCTTTTTGTTGATGCGGTAATTTGATTCAGATTTGATTATGAGTATGTTTTTTTATTTCTGATGCATGACAGAATATATATATCAATATATATATATATATATATATATATATATATATGCGGATCAATAATATATATATATATATATATATATATTTTTTTTTTTTTTAAAAAAAAAAAAAATATATATATATATATATATTATATATATATATGCGGATCAAAAAATCCATCCGCATAGCTCTGTCAAAGTCCTGACCCCCGCATAGCTGCTCTTTGGTTGTAACCACTGCTATTTGATCTAATAAATGCCTTCCCTTCTCAAAAAAAAAAAAAAAAAAAAAAAAAAAAAAAAAAAAAAAAGCTCTGTCAAAGTCCTGACCCCCCGCACCATCGGATCGGAGGTCCGCGCGGGGCCCGCTCACGCATCCGCTTGATCCAACGGCCGAGGGTGACGAGACTCCCGTGGGGCTCCATGGGCGGGGCTCGGCGACGATGGAAAAATCTAGGGTTTGATCAGCGAAGAGGGACAACGGCAGATGGATCCCTCCTCACTCTAGGGTTAATCCAGAGGGGAGGGACGGTGGCGGATGGACTTTAGATAAATATCAAATTTTTTTTGAAATCTGCAAACAAAATAAATATTAAATTTAATGTTACCGGCCTCAAGGAAAGTCGTGTACGAAATACTGCCCTAAGAGTTGATTCGGGTCTATGTGCAGACTTTTTCGAATGCTTCTAGTGGTAAAACTCCTGCTCTATCAGCTTCCCGTCGCTGCAAACAGCTCCGGAGAGTGACCCGAACTTAGCTTTGTCCAGCAATGAATTGAAATAAAATTTAAAGAGATGAAGAAATGGAAGAATTTTTTGAATGGTACGAGGAAGAAAAAACGGGTGTTGTCTACAAAAAACCATGCCAAAAGAAATGAAAAAAACATGTTATATAGCCATCACCCAACCAAAGCATTAAGAGGTTTCAATGGTGATAAATAGGCTGAATTAGGAGTCATAAACATTGGACATAAAGTGTATAATCGTTGGGGAATTAATGGGATTCAAGGGGCTAATAAGCATGCATTATCAAGCATAAAGAATTTACCATTGGCAAAATAAATTGCCAATGAATGAATATGTAAGGGACTTTGATTTTTGCTCAAGAGCAACAACAATATACAACAACCCCCACAAGAGTGCGGCCGCACAAGGCCTCCAATTCTTGGGGGCCTCAAAAAATATATTAGGGTTAGTTTTATAATTTTGTAATTCAAGTTATCACATTTCTTTCTCATTTCCTACTCGCTATGATCCGTCCAAGACCTCCAATTCTTCAATCCCTATTTCCTAACTACTCTAAGACTCATATTTATAATCATAAAAAAAATTAGGCTTTATCAAAGATCTTGCTCTGACCAGTGTGTTGTCTATCATCTCTAAGGGTTCAATTGCCATTTTGTTTCTAAATATCCCTCAATTGTTAGATGAATTTATTTTCTATAATAATGATCTGATGTGATTTAATTTTCTACAATAATGATCACGACTTTTATATAAATTATTTAGGAATTTGGATGTGCATGCCTCTTACATCAGGTGACTCAGGTATTGGATGCCCTCAATTGTGTAATTACATATTATTTCTCATTTGGGTATTAAGCATTATTCATTTTATTATATGTTCTCAACAGAAGAATCCGAGGCCAGATTTTGACAATTTAACGGTTAGCACGTCTTCTATCTAAAATATCTTTATTATACTATGTAATGTGCTTGACTATAGATAATTTGAGCTTTGGTTATTTTATTTAGTAAATACATATAGATTTAGTTATAATATACAATCAAGAGCATCTGCAGAGATTCTGATAAAGACATAGAATAATACATTTAAAATACGAATAAATAAATTTAGGGCCACATTTTGAGATTTGCACAAGGCTATCAATTACTCAGGACCGGCCCTGATTATCTGACACATCTCTCTTATGCTAGGGTTTTTGTGGAGGTGCAGACTACGGAGATACTTCCCCCACTCGATCCACATCGAGCTTCCAAATGGTTCAGGTCATCGAGCAATATGAGTGGGTTCCGCCACCGGGTTCCTTGTGCGGCATACGAGTGGGGTTTGCAGCGAGAAGAAGATACCAAATGTTAAAAGACAATATCTACCAGAGGAGGGGGGTTATGAACAGAGAATGATGGATATCAAGACAATCAAGGAATGGATGAGGACCCTCTGCTACCTACGGACAAAGCTGGCTCGTCTCAGTCGGTACCAGAGCAAATGGGTATGCTGGGAAAGAGACCGGATGCTACTCAAAATAGAATGGAAGTTGAAGAGGGCCATGCGAGGCCTGACCCCCCTCAACTTGGTCGTAAATACTGAATTTGTCGGGAAACCACTGACCTGATTCCCATCAGGTCTGGACGCTCAGACCATATCGGGAGCAATGGAGCAAAGTCGAGAAGAAAGACTACGGCATGAGCAGATGACGCTTGCCATGACCTACCTGTAGGCGATGCTTCTACCCGACTAAACTCTGTTACGAAGAGGCTGCAGGTATGTGGGTACATCAGACAGTTCGTTGACGGGAACGTGAAACAATCATGTTGCTAGTAAAGAGCATACGAGGACACTATGGTAATGGAATATGCGAATGTGCGAAGAAGACCTAGTGAACAAGTTGTTCCTGATCCGACAAATGATAGGTCAATGGTACAAAGATGGTACGTTTATCACGGATCATTTGAGTGAGTTCCAAGACATGGTTGACCAGCTATTTTTTATGGTAGACAAGTTCGACGAAGGGGTACATGGACTATGGCAGCTATGTACATGGCCAGACTCGTGGAAAACTGTAGGGTGTTTATGATCAATTTTGCCCCAGAAGCCCCAGTCAGTCTCGAGTTCGCCAAGAGATCGTACAGAACAAAGAGATGCGGAGACATTCTTAGGATACTATCTACATCCCACTCAGAGATGCTTGTTTCAGAGAGTTGCAGAAGGAGTAAAAGCAGGGGTCCGGATAGTGGCAGAGACAAGAGCAGAAAAAAGTCCAAGGATCGGCACGAGGACTCCAAGTGCTACCATTATAGCAAGAAGGGTCACGTCAAGCGAAACTGTAAGAAAAATGACGACAAGGGGAAGCAAAGCGAGAACACAACAACGATTCTCTCGACACATGGAGGCGATGTGATCATCATATATGATGAGCTAGTCATGAACCTCGCATGCGATGACAATTCCTAAAGGAAATGAGGTTGTTAGTATACAACTAGCACCAGAGGTTCCATTGAGAAGGAGTACGAGAGTGAGTCGACCATCTGGGGGATATTCACCTGATGAGTATGTGTTATTGACTGACGGGGGAGAGGCCAAAAGTTTTGCAGAAGATATGGACGACAAACATAGGTCGTAATGGATGCATACTATGCAGAAGGAGATGGGTTTCTTACATGCAAACTCCACTTATGAGCTGGGGTTGTTGCTAAAAGGCAAGAAAACTTTGAAGAATCGATGGGTGTTCAGAGTGAAGTAGACGGATGATGCTACTCGCCCTCGAAACAAAGTAAGACGGGTCGTTAGATGGGGAGGGGGAGCTATGTGGAGAATACCTCGAAGTGCGACGAGCGCCATTCGTTTGTTGGAAAAGCTCGAGTGCATCGATCGCAGTATATTGGAACATATATATATGGTAAGTAAAAAAAATATGATTGGATTTTAATCTTTGACTTTGATCATATATTTATGACTGAATCTTTCGTATATTATTTTCCATATAATTGGACTTAAATTTATGGCAAGCCAATTATAAATGGATTTCCATTAAATATATATTGATATATATTGGACTTTCCATATACACTAGGCTTTCATATAAAATTTCCAATATATGGTAACCCTAATTCATGCAAGGGTTTAAAAAGGTTGATGCATGCAAGTGAAGAATAATAAGAACAATTTCAAGGTTACAACTTTTGAGAGAAAAAAAGGGATTGAAGGCTATTGTGAAGAAGAGATCATGTCGGATAATTTTTTCGTCATCTCTTGTTCTTCAGAGTCTATAGTCGAATTTTCTTCTGTCACTCCCCATTCCCGGTATATGTATTTTCTTGCACTATTCCTGTACATAGTATATCGTTTTTGTAACACGAGCATCTGTATCATGTATTTACACCTGATCATAGCATAGAACAATGTCTCGTCGAGTAGTAGTGTGCCACCCCCTTGTTCTTGTCTGGGTTGTAGGTGTGGTTCACTGCCTCGATAATGAAGTAACTGGACCGTGTTGTGAATTCAAATTATTTAATTATTTTATAATTTAGCATGACATGTAGAATAGATTATGGGTTAGGGTAAGGGTTTAGTGAAACCGTACCCATTCCATATAAATAATCTCTCCACTCTTTCTCCTTATTAACTCTTATTTCATTTCCCCCACCAACCCACCTAGGCATATACATCTTGCACTAATGGAGAGGCCACTTGCCATTTTGTTTTCTTGGATTTTCTTACAATTTATAATTAGTCTATATTATGTATAGCTAAACCTTCTCTACATTTCTAGTTCTTGGAGTTTTTGAATTTGATGGCTAGTCTAGTGTAGATCTAAGTTTGAAAGTTAGATTTTTTTTTGGGAGTTTTGGTGGAAATAATATCCTAAAAATGCTTAATTTTTAAAACTAGTTGTTTCATGTGGTAGAGAATTGGATTTTATGCAGTTTTGGCTTTTATTTCGCCAGATTTGAGTCTAGAACACAAGTTATGGCCATTAAAAGTTTTCGGACTTTCATGACAGACTTGTTGTTTGGGGACGATGACCCTATATGCGTGCAGTAGCCCATGCGACAGAAATGCCAGACGGCCATAAAAACTTGCCGCACGAACCCTGACAACATGTGCAGAAAGCGCATACTTGTTCATCATGAGCATATGGTTGCTATGCGCCTATGGTTGGTATACGTCTATGGCCATCATGCGCCTATGGTTGCTATGCGCCTGTGGATGCTATGTGCCCGCTAATGGCTATGCGTCTGGCCACATGTCATGCACTTGTTATGTGTGCCTGCTTTCCGTCCGAACCTAACCACCCTATGCGCTTGCCTTCCCTATGCGCCTATTTTGTTGGATTTATATTTTAAATGAGTTGATTACTTGTCTTGTCCCTAGTCTATTGTGAGTAGCTTAGCCTATGTATCCCATGCGCCTATGTGACCTAAGTGCGAAGAGATTTCTATGCCACTACTTGGCTTGACCATATTCCTGTATATTCTATATATGTAGTGAGGTACAATTCTATGTGTGCACTGTGGTGCTCTTCTACGTTCTACGCGATCCTATGTGTTAAACGTCAATACACTCAAGTTCCCAGCACAGTGTTGGTGATTTTAAGTAATATTGACGTGGTAGGATAATTGCTTGATTGACACATTACATTATGGATGAATCGAGATTTGGGACTCTATGAGCTGATGTGGATTCCTACTAAGGGTATCCATACCAATACGACATCTAAGGGGATGTCATATGACCACGACACATGATTCCAAGGCCAACATAGTTACTTAAACTAAGTAACTTAAATTAATAGAAGCATGGGGAGGGAACGAAATCCTGAGGTCGTGTTATACTCGCTACCTCCCTGACATCAGTCGTAGCATATAGGCCGTCTGCCATGGATATGGTTTAACATCCTCAATTTGTGGATGCAATATCCGACTACTATGTGTTATGTGATATATATTCACACGGTGGCTTGGCGAGGGACAATGTATTTTATATGCTAAACGTTATTATTGGACTGGCTAGCCCTGCTTGGACTGACAAGATCTGAAGATTCCTATATATAAGTATTACTGAGATAACCTAGACATATCATAGAAAGCCGTATGGATGATTGTCCGCCTGTAAATTGACTTGCTTGTAATATTTTTCTTCTATTAGTAGCCGAGAAACATGGACTGTCATCGTACATCGTCGAACCTATGTCCTTGTTTGGTTGTTGGGTTGGGGTATTGTGCTATGACATGCTATTGACCAAAGTTGCGACACGAAAGCCCATCATTTGACCATTTATAGGATGTATCTTATCCTGAAGCGGTTTGACACCCTTTGTCCTTGTTTAACTGTAAGGGTTCGCATTGCCTCGATGATATATTATAAGCCTATAATCCTTGGCCATGTCTTACTTTAATTGTTTGGATTTTCGTCTCATTCATATATGTTCCCTTGTGGTACTTGCTATTCGGGTCTGACCCCGCTGGTTTTGTCTAGCCATATCTGTAGCAGAGCCTGAGGATCCAGTCTTCTTCTCTGACAACGATGGTGCATACTAGAAGCATGGCCGCTAAGGGACGCGAGTGGGTTTCTTCTTTTCCACTATGATATCTACATTTGATACTATAGCGCATAGCCACCGGCACATGTTTCGTCGACAGTTCTGGACATTTAGTATCCTTACATAATTGTAATTAATCAGACTATAGCTGACTATGGTTATGTACTATTGACTCTGTACTAGATGATTTTTGTACGGCTAGTTCTTATAATTATTTTGATGAAGCGTCGGGGACGCCTTACTGATTATCTTATATGCTCATTAATTGTTGATTATTGATTGAATGATTGAGACATGGCTGGTCTGTGCGACCCTAGGAGACTTGATTGTTGCATTCAACTCCAAGTCTAGTAATAGTCGTGACTGCCGTATGACGTCTTCGTATCTTATACAGGATAGTTGGCCATGTCCGTCGACATATTTTTGTACTGGGGCGTGACATCTTCTTTCAAGTAGTTGTGGTAATCCATTTTGAATCGTGAGAAGCTTGTAAAGAGTAGGTCTATTTCTTACTCCAATAGTGGAGGCTTTTCAGGGTTGGACTCTGATCATCCCGTGGTTTTTTTCATTTGGATTTTCCACATAAAATCGCTTTGTCTGTTTTTGGTTTTTCTTTGTGATTTTGGTGTTTGGTTTTGTGTGCTTTTCTTCGGCTCTCTCGCATCTTTTTGGTTCGGGGGAACGGTTTTCGCCTTTCATTCCCAATGGTTAGCGTTATTATTCTTTTATGTCAATACTTGATCTTTTTGTTCCTCGTTAGTCCTACGGCTCACCTCATATGAAATATATAAAGTTTTGCTATTATGACTGGAATGTTGCAATCTCCCAACAGTTATGTAATAAAGATCTTGACGATCACTGTATACATTGGGCTATTAAATAAGGTGGTGTTGTAGTCAACTAATAAGATATTTCGTAGAAAAGAAAAAAATGGATTCTTAAGTGGTTGAACCTCTAAAGGGTACTGCATATATATGGATATATAATATCCAATGGTTATAAGATATGATCACACTGGATCATGAAAAGATAAAAATATCTTTAACAACTTATATTGAGCACAATCATTTACTTATAAGTAACTACAACACTCCTCCTGAGAGCATAACTCAATAATGAATCTTTGTAAGTCTTCATAAATGATCGACATCATTCTTCAGAAATTCTGCACACGTGTCTCACAATAGGCCATTTTGCCATGTACATAAAAGATAACTATGGGTGCTGAAGATGGCCAACATTAATGTGTCGAAGGTGATTGATGTTATAGATGTTCATTTAAAGATACCAGAGCTACGTTAGTCCTCAAGGGAGTTTACCATATCTCCGACATTCGCTTCAATCGGTTGGAACGTTGGATGATGTCACGATCCGCACCCTGTTTAGGGACACGAGGGCGTGGGTACGTCCAGTCTACGCCGCAATATCGGTGGTAGAACGCTATATAGGTCGTTTACAACATCTAACAACTAATAATATGAATCATAAAATTTGTCATCTCCGCACGGAAGAAAAATATGACATCTCAACTATATAATCTCAATCACAAGTCTAGAGGAAGATAGAAAACGATATGGAAATGAAGATAAAGGGATTAACTGAATAAAAGTAAACTCGTAACAACACATGAATCTAGATGTCTATCACAATTAAATACATATCATGAATATGACAATAAGTCGAAAATCCCACCGTCGGAACAATCCGATACAATATGAATACTAAGACACTAAACTACTGCTAGGGTACTCTCTACTGGGCAGGATCATCCTCAGGCTCCTGTGTGCAACCTTCATATGCCCCCTGCTCATAGTAGGTCGGACAGTCATCTAAATCGTCTGAAAAATGTTGGTTATCCAGTCAGGATTAGAGCGAAGTACATAAACTAACAGCAGTTCCATTTAATTGACAAGCACTATAAAAATGTAATAATAATGAAATACTTGATGAACAGTTTATAGGAACAATGTACAAGGAAGAGACAAAGTGAATATCGAGCAGTAATGTATATAGAGAACATGTGAAATGTGAAAGCAGACAGATATGTGATAAATGGGAAAACCTGTAATGCAAGGTATACAATAAACAATCCAGGAAATCAGTGTTTAAGACCAGTGTTTTGAAATACCAAGTTGACATTTGAACGGCTAGAGTGTGATATCCGGCAAACCATACACGTCCGTGTATAGCCGCTATTATTCCAGTAAAACCATGGGATAGAAAGGGTGTGCTCACATGTAGGGCTGTAAAATGATTCAAACCGTTCGCATTCGGCTCGGCTCGGTCCAATCTCGATTTAAGCTCGTTCGTGGACTAATCGATACCGAGTTCGACTCGATCTTGTTCGCAAACAGGCTCGAGGTCAGCTCGGTTTCTCATATTATGACTTTTTCTAGTATATGTTATGACTTTATTAATAGATAGAAATATATTGTCTTAGAAATTTTACTCATTTTTTGTTCTTTATATGATGTAAATTTATGATGTAAAGAGCATAAGTAATTCAATAAAAAAAGTCTTCAAACATTGAGAAACGTGTGATAGTCTATACAAATGTCCTATAAATTCTCACTACTAGGGCTGGGCTGTTAAAATGATCCAAACCGTTCGCACCTCAGCCGGCTCAGCCGGCTCCAATCACTCGTTCGATAGTTAAGTCAAAGCAAGCTTGAACACTCTTTGTTCGAGCTTGTTCGTTCGATTTCAGCCCTATTCACATGTCTCTAGGTATTTCCTCGCCCGACTAGTACACATGGATCCAAGTTTTGACACGTATTTCATTAGTCAAGAGTAGATACATTAGTCCAGTAATTCATTAGTCCAGTAAAGTCAATAGGCATGAAACTACGTATCTCAAGTCAAGGAATCCATATGATACCAATCCGTGAGTATATCGTGCGGAATTAAGATAGAACACACTAGTATAACATGCATCATAGGAAATATCAAATAATAAAAACTATCAGAGAATGTACTCGCCTGTCGTCCTGAGCAATAAATGTTGTTCGAGTCCCAAGATGGAGTCACAAGAACCTAGATGTGAGGTATACATGTTAATTGGTGTTTAATAGAGTTAAACATTTATTAGTGTATGATATACTTCTACGTAACTTAGGTCAAACCTAGGTCGAGTGTGACTCACAGTTAACTTCTGGGTCAGATGGTCAAGAATGGTCAAGCTCCAGTCAATTTTAGGTTAGGTTATCCCAATTCAAATCATTACTACCTAGATACCATATCTATATATATCTCTCATTTGATACTTACCTATATAGGTATGTATCCTACATTACTATTCCTATGAATACCTATTACCTTCATATTCCCAAGTAAACCCTTATACCCTAACTATATTGTCTACTTGTAGGCATAACCATCAACCATTCATCTATTAGGATAGGTAATGTCCTAACATATATATGTATATACACTAAGATGTTCTAATGGCTTGATTTGGTATCCATTAGTCCTAGGATGCTCTTATACATATGTTAAATGTATCTTAGTTACTAACCTTAGATATTAGGATACCCTCTTAACACCAATCATGACTCTCTCACTCTCACTGCCATGCAGCCTGCATTTCCTGTAGCCCATCATGTAACAAACACCTACAACTCATGCATCCCATTTTCACACACACACATATGGTCCAATGCCCAGCTACATTAGTGGAACCCTCCAAGACAACACCAACTCACTCTCCTAAACTCAAGCCAAGGGGTCATATGGCCTATAGCCACAAATCCTTGCTAAAGTCTTCTCCAAGCCTCCTTGAGCTCCTCCAAACATTTGCCCAACAAATGGAGGAAAGAAGAGAAAATTTGTGAGTATTGATTGCAGAGATGGGTGGAAACCTAAGAGAGATGGTGGCTGCCATTGGGGTTTAAATGGGCTTAGACTAGCCCTAATCTCTTCATTACACTTAGCATTAGGTAGGTCCCTAAGTGGGCTAAGTGGTTTGGCTCTAATAAGGCTTGTATCCAACTTGGTCATGACTAAAGCTAATTAATCAAACTAATTGGTCAAGTCAATCTAAATGGTGTCTACTAGGACTAATGAATAGCTAATCTACTAATAAACAAACCATCTTATTAAAAGAAAAAATAATACACCATTGTGAAATGACAAAAATATCATTGTTCTAGAAAAGTGGTAGTGACAGATGAGATGATACTTCAATATCTTCGCTATTGATCAATGGAAGCTCATCAACGAATGTTATTTCTAGGGTAAGCAAGAGGTATTGTCTCTAATATAGAGGGGATTGCAGGAAGTGCACAACATGTCAACATGGTCAGTGATGTGTCCATTGAGTCGTGGCACAAGCACCTCAGTCATATTAGTGAGAAGGGGTTAAGCTAGCTAGAAAAACAGAAGGTGCTTCTAGGGTGATGGAAAGGAGAAGATTTGGTAGGGCTGGCTCCCTTCTATGTGGAGAATTCCCATATGTTGGTGATGACCATCTTTTCAGGAGAAGAAACGCATGAATGTTGGTGAAGAGCATTGCTCAAAATGAAGAAGCTCAAATGGTCAAAGGATCGTCGATAAATGGCTTGGGAGTATGACTTCATTTTCGATGCTCTGGGGATATGTAGCCCAATGTTACACTAGGTTTTGAAAGTATACTGCTAGTTTGGGTGTACATACCACCAGTTCAGAGTTACGTACACTATGTTCTAGGTGGTAACTGCCAGTACTGAAGTACATACTGCCGGTTTGAAGTATGTACTGCCAAAATCTTTTTTTATCATATTTTAACGGCTTCCACTTTTATTTTTTAAGAGAAGGTTTAATATATGGTATCTAACCCCATATTGTGTCATCCCGGCTCCGCGGAACCGATCATCCTCGCTTGGGTGTGATGCCACGCGAGCCTAGGTTGCGCCTGCGCAAGGCAATACCATAACGGTCTATTATGGGCTAAGGGACGAGATTGTCACACAGAAATCAGAAAAGTTGAATAACATAAGATGTATAGAAACAATATTGATATAATCAACGAAATTTATAAACGACACAATGCCAAGATTACAATCACTCAAGCTCACTTTCTCTAAATACAAATCACTCTGCTCTCTCTCTCTCTCATCTCTGAATATAACATAATATAATATTAGGCTTACAACATACGGATGCTTCAGAAGGCGATGTCCATACATTATGTCTTGTATAGGTAAAGACTCCAATGACCGCACGCCTTGAAACACTAAGGAACTTCATGCCTCAGTGCATCCAAGCGAGCTCCGCCACTAACGAGCAAGTACCTGAACCTGCACATGAAAACTGATGGGGTGTCAGTACACAACCGTTCTGGTGAGTGGATCTCTTGTCCACTATACAAAACCAACACGTTCATTTAGTGTGTGCCATTTATTCTTTTGTGGACTTTTTAATCTTGTCTTAGGATCAATTTCTAATACATAGACTTCTGGCCTACTCGTGCTGCAACCAACGATCGTACTACAAATCCTTGTGACCGTGCTACAAAATCCATTTCTACAAACATCGTGATCGTGCCTTGCAACACGTGAATACACCGACGCCACATCTTGTGCTGAAGCACGTGCCTCTGCTATAGCCAAATCTTGGACTATATAAAAGTTGTGTTGTAAACCGTGCACACATTTCTTGCCTCATTCGTGCGTGCTTACACTTATTATGACTCAACTGACACTGTGCATGCGGATTGCCGCTCAGCACACCAAATTGTTTATGAAAGGTTACTAACAATTCAAGCCATCTCGGACATGGCTTAGGATAGACGATGATCGTCTAGTGTGGGTAGCTAGCCTGCACCCACAGAAAGTCAAGAATCTCCTATGCAGTACAATCCAGCTTAGCCATACCTCTTCCTTCTAGGCCGATATGATCCCGGTTCCCCGTCATAAAATCATTTGAGGAAGTAATACCTTATACACAAGTTATCCATGACCACGCACCTAAGAGACATTCTTGACTCCACGTAAATGCATGACCTAACTAGTGGTACAACTCAAATCCTTGATCCCATTCTCATTTACCATACTTTCCTTACTTCATTAGAGACTCCCAAACGAGGGACCGCCTCGACGACAAACCACGTAAACTTTATATATTACCTTTGAAACCCAGGAACGGCTACTGCATAGCTTTCCTGCTTAATTTGAACAAAACGTTCCATAAGTGACATAGACCGTATCATACTTCATATGACAAACTGTGAGACCATGGGGAATATCACTAAAATCGGCCGTGAAAAGTAGGAACATGACGTTGAAACCGTGGGAACGTGCCTGCTTTGACATCAAGTCGATAGCCCGTGGCATACTCTATTTCATCCAGTCTTGTGGTCGATAGACCGAGTGCCAACTTTGAAAACCATCGTGGATTGATATCTAGGCAACAAACGAACACTTCCAACTTCTATACACATATGACATAATGGGATTATTCTTTAGCTATGTTGATTCTCCTTTTATTATCTATTCTGCGCAATGAAAACTTCCATTTATTAGTGTGAAGACCAAGCTGAGGCACGTTCATCGAAGCCACCCAACTGAACGAGGAGTTGTCTTGATCGAGCGGGACTTCGAGCAAGCCGTTGCATAGCCAAGTCCAACGCGTCGCGTTTCGATTCCTCCCGTTGAACTGAGCAGAACGAGGAACTACATATTGGAGGTATATGAAGGTCAAGTTTTTGGCAAGGGTTTGCAACTTTCAAGATACTGGGAGAGAAATGATTTGGGGAAGATCAAAGAAGACTTTAGAGAAGATCATTCAAGGAGGCCCATATCATATAGTCTTCTTGTACTTGTTTTCTAGTAAATTTGTTCGTCTTCCATTTGTATTCATTCTCATATTTTTCATTCTCATATTTGAGTAGTTGTGTTTGATTTGTTCTTGAACCAGTATGAGAAGTTTTTATAACTCGTACATGTATTTTTTTAATTCTATTAGTAAAGGCTTTTTCTGGTTGGCCTTCAATCGTCTCATGGTATTGTCTATTGGTTGTGCATTGCAAGATACTTTGATTTACTTTAGTCCTTGCAAAATACTTTCAGTCAGGAACGATTCTTATTATTTCACTACGCTCCGCACTCTGTTCCCAACAGATACCAGGACACTTATTAGTTGCCATAGCCAATCGATAAAGAATGTCTAATCTGTTTTCTGTCAAATATGCTGGACATAATTGCATGGAATTGTGGCACACTTAGAAACCACTTCACTTACTATATTCTGGAACATAATCAGGATCGTTTCTTTCATCGTTGATCACAGGTTCAAACCATAATTGTAGTTACTAGAGAATTTAGATTATGCTCTTTGACAACGAGAATCTTGATGAAGTTGGCATTAGAATAATATTGCACGTATTTTGGTCTTCTACAGCCTTCATCTGTAGGAACTAAAGATATCTTTGTGATGTGCAGAGCATCTTTTCGCCATGCTACTACGTACAGCCACGGGCATTTAAGTTCGTTTCACAAGTCAAATGGTTAGGGTATCATTATCCACTCTTTCAATTATGGGAATATAAATATTCCTTATGAATTAAACACAAATTATACTGTTTAGTCTGACTTTCAAGATATGGATGATCACGTCAGCCCTATAAATAGAGGCATCCATGATGAATTCTAAGTGCCATACACAACAAAGCATTGGAGTGGAAGAGAAGTCTTACATGAAGATAGGAGTTCATCTTTGGTAAGCCAAGGATGACTTGCCTATATATCCTCTATATATATCAGTTCTCTGAGCTATGTAGAGATATGTATGTGGGTTCATAGGCAGTCTCCTCGGCTTTTCTAAGCGGCTCCTATTTCTCATGCTAGGCTAAAATCTCTTCTAGCATTATCGTTGTTTATCAGCGGTGTGCCAATTACCTTGTTTTATGGGGTAATTAAGTTTCGGAAAATAACTAATGTTATATTAACTCTCTTGCAAGATAACCATTTAATATTTTCAATAGACGCGTCTCCAACCATCAACCACTTAGTATCGGTGTTGGAGAGGTATAGTGGTGGCTTTGGAGTAGCATGCTAGAGGATTTTGTGGGTGTGTCTGAGAATGCATGTAAGGCCATTTGTTGTGCATGCCAATCTCACAATCAAGAAACAACAACAAAAAAAATTTGTTTTCTACAAAGAAGATCAATTACCTTGGGGATCAAGATGAAAGCGAGGCAACCAGCACTAGTAATTGAGAGTCCATAGAGCAGAAGACCAGTGGCCAACGATCAATTGTGAAGAGAAAACATGAATCTATCATTCCCGCTACCTTCAAAAGCAACAGGAGTATAAACACTTGAAACCCAATATATCATGGTATCAATAATCAATGTACAAGTCATCTTCCCTACATGATGAAGATGGCAAATCCGAAGGTTTCTTTATTCCTGGTTAAGAGTAATAATATCATTGCCTCTACCAATTGATTGCTGCAGTGATAGATTCCTGTTTAAGAGTAATAAAGATTTAGTTGGGCTAGTATGACTGTAACATTTTGGTTTTAATAGAACCAATACCGGCTCTGGAATCTCAAATCGCAAGTACTTGCTTTGTGAATTTGTTATGCCTTACCTGAAGAAAATGAATAGAGTTGTAGGCTTGTAGCGAGGGTTAAGGGTTTATATATATCTATCGTGGTGTGTTGTGCAACTAAGTTGCTGCTTCCCATTTAGAACTCAACCTATAGCAAGGCACTCTAGAAGGCATGCATGTGCCAACTGGGTCAATACCAGTTTCAAGCTAAATGTTAGGCCAACTTGATTTCTTGGAATAATTTGGAATAAACAAATATGGACGGGATTGTTGCTTCCAGTCATTTTGTTGCGATTATTACAGTGGCACGCTATTTAGAATAGGAAAAGTTCAACTTTAGGGAATACAGGACAAACAAAGCCAAAACTAGACAAGTAGCATAAGCAATATTATGGATGATATTATATAAAGATAATAATGACTTATTGAAGATAAAGACTCACTAAGGCAAATATTTATCACCTCTTCAAATTCAAGATGGATTGACCAACGAGAGTTTATTAATGAGAAATACACGAGAATATAGAGGAGTTAACAATATCATCAACATTAGATACCCATAGGTATGAAGTAAATGTGGTCGAATCATTTTGACTTGTAGGTAGCATGAATATATACATGGCCGAAATAAATCTAGAGAAGCAAGCCCATTGATCTTGCTTTAGGCCATAGATCGCCTTGCACATATGAATTTTTTTCCTTAGGAGGATGGGAAAGGTAGGGATGAGGAGTTAAATAGACATTCTTAGTCAAATATACATGCATGAAGAAACGAATTCTTCACATCCATCTAATAAAGTGTTCAAAGATGAATGGAAGCAAGGGCCAGGAGAGTACAAATATCATCATCTAATATTAATTAGGGTGGAGGAGTTATATTAAAAAAATCATGCATGAAGAAATGCATTTTTCACATCCACCTAGTAAAGCGGCCAATTTGAATGGAGGCAAGGGCCAAGAGAGTACAACTTTCATCATCTTGGCAAACAGAGAAAATTTTACATTTTTAATCAATGTGATCATGTTGTTGAGAATTCCTGAGCAACTAGACAAACCTTGTACTAATCAATAGAATGATAGACAAAAGCTTTAATCTTCTAGACCTACTTATAAATATTCCAAGATATGATTACGTTGAGCGCTAAGTTCACCAGACATGGCCTATGCCATTAAGAGATAGAGACAACATCATAACATGAATGGCTGCCAATTATGATAATTGTAGAGATTTCTAAATAGTAGAACTCATAGTGGTAAATAACTTTAGTCCCTTTAGAGGATGACCGTCCCAAGTGGAACAACGCATTGTTAAAGGATCCTTGGAAATATGAGGAGCGGAATTGAAACAAGACGAGTAGACATACTTGAGATTTAATCCACAACATGACAACATGAGCGGTTGAAACAAGACGAGTAGACATACTTGAGATTTAATCCACAACGTGACAACATGAGATGTGGGATTAGTAATGACATTATATCGAGTGACCACGATGTGTTGTGAGACCTCAATATAAGCGACAAAGATGAAGTGTATAGTCCAGAGGTACGTAGTGGTCTCAAGAAGATAATATCCGTCGGCGTAAAGGACATTTGCAATGGTGAAGGAGGAAACGGTAGAGAATAGTAAGACGAAAGATTACCAAAGAACAATACTTTACATGGATTCTATATTCTATATTCAGGAAATATTATATAATAACCAAACATGGTAAAAATAAATTTTCCATGAATTTGATACCGTGAAAGTTTTTTCTAGGAATATAGAAGTCCCAACAATATTATGATTCACATATCAAACACAACCTAAAGTGATTCATGAATTTCTATTTGACAAAGAATATACAAATATGTGTATTGAAACAGAAAGGATGGCCATACATATAAATGCATTAGAAAGAGAGGAGACCCAAATCTTTCTACAAATTTTACTGCTTCTACCAAGATATTAGACATTTATTAGTACTTCCCAACCAATAAAAATTGCAAGGATATATGGCCATGACATTCCATGCATGGAATTGTGACACATAAACCACTTCACTTTCTATAATTTGGAACATAATCTGGATTGAAACAAGACGTTGATTTGAGAGGTTTCTCAAAGATTAACCTCTCAAAGATTACACGTCATAAAAATGTATTTTCTTGTAATGAGAGGTTTCTCAAAGAGTTTCAACTTTCTAAGAGAGGAAGAGAGATTCGAAGTTTCGAGATTGATTTGGAGTTCTTTAATTGTTCTTCCTCGTCATCTAGTCTTCGGTAATCTTTTTTGTACTCACTGTAATCTATTTTCATCTATTGAAGTGTTGCAGCGATCCGTGTGGATAGGTGGAGGAGATTGTAAATGAGTCGGCATATTTCTTTTATTTCATTAGTGGAGGTTTTTCGGGTTGGCCTCCGTGTTTTTTTTTCTAGATTTTTTTACGTAAATATCTTGGTGATTCTATTGTGCTTTCTTTGTGATTTTGGCATATTGGGTTCATTTTGCTTCGGTCTTCACAAGGTCCTATCGGTTTGGAGAATGGTCTCCGCGTTTCTTCCCCAACATATATTTGAATTAAGAGGATAAGTTAGAAATAATTCAAACTTTGTGGTTTACTGTTTCATGTTTTATGTTGTGTGTTAAAGTTAGTCTGTAGGTATTTGTTGAATGTTAGAAATTTGAGCTATTCTTTAGCTATTGTTGTAGTAGTGTAGTTTGGTTGTAGAGCCTATAAAAGGCTACTTAATTCACTGATCAATACATCCAGTTTTCAGAGTAGTAAAGTATCTTCTTGATGGATTGTTCTTTCTTTTTCTTTGTTGAAGATTTGTGTGCGCCATTTCCTCCACTACCTAGCAGCACCTATAGTAGTGGTTCGCCTAGCTTTTCCAACAAAATATGCTTGACATTGCATGGAATTGCGACACACTTAAAAACCACTTCACTTGCTACATTCTGGAACATAATCAGGATTGTTTCTTTGATCCTTGATCACGGGTTCAAACCGTACTTGTGGCGGAAACTGAAACTTCGAAAGTTACTAGAGAATTTAGATTATGCTCTTTGACAACGAGAATCTAGATGAAGTTGGCATTGGAATAATATTGCACGTGTTTTGGTCTCCTACAGCCTTCATCTGTAGGAACTAAAGATGTCTTTATGATATGCAGAACATCTTTTTGCCATGCAGCCATGGGCATTTAAGTTCGTTTCACAAGTCAAATGGTTAGGGTATCATTATCCTGTCTTTCAATTATGGGAATATCAATATTCCTTATGAATAAAAGCCCAAATTATACTGATTAGTCTGACTTTTAAGATATGGATGATCATGTCAGCTCTATAAATAGAGACATCCATGATGAATTCTACGTGCCATACACAACAAAGCATTGGAGTGGAAGAGAAGCCTTACATGAAGATAGGAGCTTATCTTTGGTACCAAGGATGACTTGCCTATATATCCTCAATATCATTCTTCACAATTAATCTCCCTCCCTATAATTTTTTTTGAATTTCCCTTTTTTTCAGGGATGCATCTTTCTGGGCATGTGCATCATGGTAGTATCGACTGTCGGCGGCTTAAAGAATATCATAAAAGACTCTTCTACCATCAGCTTCTATTCCTGAAGATTAGCATCACTGGAGCTTAATTTCTTCTGCATGCTTAATGGAACTGTAGAGATGATTTATATAGAATAAATTAATGTTATTTCGTACGCATATAATATGTAATGTACACTTTACTTACTAATTCATGACCCATAGGCCGCAAGTACGTACTTCCAAGCACCATACATTTCTTTTAAAGATCTCCTACCACCACAATGCTACCAAGCCTAGCTTGGACTTTTCCATCGTAGCAGTTGAACTCCAAACTCCATGGCAGGATATGGTTGCTGAGATTACTTACGGATTATTTACTATGTTTTAAGTATATGTATCCATATACAAGTTCATACTAGCAAGGGCGCAGCCAGAATTTTTTTTAGGAGAGGTTGAGAGCATGGATGGAAAAAAATAATAATACGGAAATCTACCCAACCTACACGGAAATCTAACCTTGAACCTACCAAATAAATACCCAACCACTCTGCCAATTGAGCTAGAATGCCATTCTAGCTCAATTGGCAGAGTGGTTGGGTATTTATTTGGTAGGTTCAAGGTTTGATTCCTGTGTAGGTTGGTAAGATTTCAACTTTTTGTCAAAGGTAGTGGTGAGGCATGCGGCATTCTAGCTCAATTGGCAGAGTGGTTGGGTATTTATTTGGTAGGTTCAAGGTTTGATTCCTGTGTAGGTTGGTAAGATTTCTACTTTTTGTCAATGGTAGTGGTGAGGCATGCGGCCCGAGTGGTCAGGAGATCGATTCCCGATTCCCGGTATATATATATATATATATATATATATCCTTTGCTTGAGGATCCCCTTTCCTCCCCCCTTTCATAGGGAGCCTCTCTTCTTCCCCTCGATCCCTTTCGATATAAGAAGTCCTAGCTAGCTAGCCTCTCTTCTTATAAATTCACCTTCCGACTCAATAACCCACCTTCCGGTCAAATCACCCACCTTCTTATAGGAGTGATGCTCATGCAAAGGAATTCAGGAATTCATATATATCTAAAATAAAAAGAAGTATATATATATATATATATATATATATATCCCAATCTATACATATATGGTATCCCCCATACTCATTACACACACACACACATGCTATGATACACTAATCTTCTTGCAGTTAATGCAGCTGAACAGCTGCCTCTACTTTGCAGAATGTTGTAGTTGATCCTGCAGCTTAATTGTGTACCTGCTATATATATATATATAATATAATATATATATATATATATATATATATATATGCCATTAGGTGTAAATAATTAAGTTAACTCTATATTTCACATAGAATGAAGTATAGATATGATAATACATCCCTCCCATTAGCCTTCTCTGCGGACTAACCTCATTACATAGTGTACGCAGATTATAGGACGTATATGCTAGTGTATAAATTTTTCCCAAAGTCCTCTGCCCTATTAGTTAACTAAATTGTTATATAGGCACTTGGAATTGTTGACTTGGATTCGGGATCGGGCTCTCAACATTCCCAGCGTGGAGATCCAAGCAAGTATACTTTGTTATGTTTACTGTTTAATTTAACTATTATTGTTTCTATGTTTATGACTCATAATCTTATATTTGTGTGCGTACGAGAAATTAGTTGAAGGTATCTTTAAATATAAGTATTTGATTTAGTCAAGGACATTACATCGGCCTCAACACGAGTTTGTTGTCTAATCTAATGCGGGCTGATTGTAAGATGGATGACCATAGTTGGTATCTTGGCCATACTTATCATTTTGTTAATTTCTATTTATAAATATGGAATATATACGTATAAAAATATTTAGTAAAAAAAAATAGTTTAATGATATTGCAAATCTCATTGAATCTAAATTTTAAAGTGGATATTAGTTTGGGTAAAAGTCGAAAGTGTCGTTTTGACAAAGAAGGGTATGAATAGACCCTAGTTCGCTACTAACTGGGATCCGACCCCTACAGGTAACCCAAGTTGGTTAACAATTTTAATATATACAAAATTAGTCAAAAAAAATAGCTCAGTGATATTTCAAATAAATTTAGTCAAAAAATAGTTTAGTGATGTTGCAAATCTCATTGGATCTAAGTTCTAAGGTAGATTAATTTGGGTAAAAGTCGAAAGAGCCATTCTGACAAAAGGGTGTAAATAGCCCTAAGCGATATAGTATTTAAGTGTTTTCGGACCATCGTTAGCTGAGATCAGTTTAGGTAAAAGTCAAAAGGACCCTTCTGACAAAAGGGTGTGAATAGTCTTGAGCGATATATTTAATTGTCTTACCAACGCTAGCTGAGATCCAGCCATACAGCTAATTCAAGTTGATCAATACTTTTAAACTAAAGATTTGTTGTGCAAAATTTCTTTAGAGGTTTTAGGTTTTTTAAGCTAGAGGATTTGATATTCCTAAGCCATAAACCAATAAGGACCAATCAATTTTATAGGCTTTGGCAGTGACAATTACCTTTACCAATCATGTCTACAAATATGAAATTCTAATTTTTTTCAGAAATATTGTATTCAATAAATAAGACCGCCTAGATTAATAATCTAAATGATTTTCACCGCTTTATAGACTGCAGAACATGAAACCTAATGTTCATCCTTTAGATTCTTATATTGTCCCAACGGATCCATTAAATTTGAAAACCTGTATTAGCATTGTAAATATGTGGTGTAGAGAAAGTGAATATATATGTGGTTTGTCTTGTCAACCATATGGGGTTGGTGGGCTGTCGTTGTTGGACCTACATCTTGATTGTCGGTGATTGGAGACATAGAGTTCGTGCCGTAGGGTGCACACCGCGGATACCTATAGTGCTTTCATAAATGCATACAAGATCGTTTAAGTAGACGGTAGTGCTGAATCTCACAAACGCATACGTGATAGCTTATCAAGCTCAAGAGTATTATTATTTGTTTGCCGATACTCCTGACAATCCTCAATTGTATGGTAATTGCCAATAATTATTTTGAATTTATCAAATCAATAGTATTATTATTTGTTTGTTTTACTTCTGACAATCCTCTATTATTTTGAATTTATCAAACTCAAGAGTATTATATTTGTTTGTTTTTACTTCTGACAATCCTCTTTATGGTAAGAATTGATATAGGTATTCTTTTGAATCGTGTTGCAGGAGATAATAAAACTAATATTGATTTAGGAATCAATGAACTAACCGATGCAATCTTCAATCTCTACCACTTTTCTATGTCTAGGAAGCAAACATCTATGCTTTGGTCTCTCATCATTTTGATTCAGATGGTCTCCGAGGCTGCACGATTCAAAACGATTGAGAACAGAGTTCATAAATCCATATAAGGCTTATATACAAATTTTCGTCCTGATGTTGCAATGTTGAGATGATTTCATTAGAGATTAAGACACGAATGAAGCTAAGTCACTCGGCTTAGAACTACTATTGTATGATACAAAGCCCGCTTAAGCTTAAGCCCGCCATTGAGTTGAATGGAAATCAAGCCTTAATGTATATTGTGAGAGAAGTCTTAATGGTATATACTATTAAGACTTGACTTCCATTCCATTCAATGGCGAACTTAAGCTTTGGCGAGCTTTGTATCATACTATAGTAGTTCTAAGCCGAATGACTTAGCTTCCTTCGTGTTTCACATATATGTAAACTCATAGTTAGAAGTTTGTAATGTTACTGTGTAAAAAAAATCATATTCAGCTTCCTGAACTGCATTGGAGAGGAATTGCCAATTAGTTTATAATAAAGTAATCTCAACAATACAACATCAGGATGAAAATTTACATAAAAACCTTCGTGTATGGATTGACGAACTCGGTCCACAATCGTTTTGAATCGTGTTGTCTCGGAGACCAATTGAATCAAAATGACTATATAGAACAAGATGTTTGCTTCCTAGACATAGAAAAGTCGTAGGAATTGAAGATTGCATCGGATAGTTCATTGATTCCTAAATCAATATTAATTCTATTATCTTTTGCAACACGCTTCAAAAGAATACATATATCGGTTCTTACCATAAGGAGGATTGTCAGAAGTATAAGCAAACAATAATAATGCTCTTGAGTTTGATAAGTTCAAAAGAATTATTGGTTGTTATCATACAATTGAAGATTGTCAGGAGTATCGGCAAGCAAATAATAATACTTTCAAGCTTGATAAGCTATCACGTATGCGTTGGTGAAATTCAGCATTAATGTCTACTTAAGCGAGCTCGTAGGGAATTTATGAAAACACTATAGGCATCTACGGTGAACCGCACGACACGAAATTCCACTCCATCTCCAATCAGTACAACCAAGATTAGGCCCAACAACGATAGCCCACCAAATCTTCTCATTCAATAAATAGGACCGCCTAGATTAATAGTCTAAATGATTTTCATCGCTTTGTAGACTGCAGAACATGAAACTTAATGTTCATTTTTTAAATTCTTATATTGTCCCAACTCATACGGGTCCATTAAATTTGGAAACCTGTATTAGCATTGTAAATGTGTGGTGCAAAGAAAGTGAATATGAATATGTGGCCGGTCTTGTCAACCATATGGGTTTGGTGGGTTGTCGTTGTTGAACCTATATCTTGATTGTCGGTGACTGTAGATAAAGTGTAGTTCCATGTCGTGGGGTGTACCTCGATACCTATAATGCTTTTATAAATTCCCTACGAGATCGTTTAAGTAGACGTTAGTGTTGAATCTCACAAAACGCATACGTGATAGCTTATCAAGCTTAAGAGTATTATTATTTGCTTGCCGATACTCCTGACAGACCTCAATTGTATGGTAACAGCCAATAATTTTTTTGAATTTATCAAACTCAAAAGTATTATTATTTGTTTGTTTTTACTTATGACAATCCACTTCATTGTAAGAATTGATATAGGTATTCTATTGAAGCGTGTTGCATGCGATAATAAAATTAATATTGATTTAGGAATCAATGAACTAACCAATGCAATCTTCAATCTCTACCACTTTTCTCTGTCTAGGAAGCAAACATCTATGGTTCGGTCTCTCATCATTTTGATTCAAATGGTCTCCAGGCTGCACGATTCAAAACGATTGAGAACAGAGTTCTTCAATCCATATAAGAAGGCTTATAGTTGTAATGTTGAGATGATTTCATTAGAGACTAAGTGGCAATCACTCTCCAATGCAGTTCAAGAAACTAAAGATGTGATATCTTTGTTACAGCAGTTACAATGCAAACTTTCAACTATGAGTTTACATATATCTGAAGCACGAAGGAAGGTAAGTCACTTGGCTTAGAACTATTATTGGATGATACAAAGCCCACTTAAGCTTAAGCCTGCCATTGAATGGAATGCAAGTCAAAGCCTTAATGGTTGTATTGTGAGAGAAGTCTTAATGGTATATACTATTATGACTTGACTTCCATTCCATTCAATGGCGGACTTAAGCTTTGGGACTTTGTATCATACTCTAGTAGTTCTATGCCGAGTGACTTAGCTTCCTTCGTGTTTCACATATATGTAAACTCATAGTTGGAAGTTTGTAATGTTACTGTGTAAAAAAAATATATCATCTTCAGCTTCCTGAACTGCATTGGAAAGGAATTGCCAATTAGTCTATAATAAAGTAATCTCAACACAACATCAGGATGAAAACTTATATAAAAGCCTTCGTGTATGGATTGACGCGAACAAGGTCCACAATCGTTTCGAATCGTGCTGTCTCGAAGACCAATTGAATCAAAATGACTAGAGAACAAGGCATAGATGTTTACTTCCTAGACATAGAAAAATCGTAGAAATTGAAGATTGCATCGGCTAGTTCATTAATTCCTAAATCAATATTAATTCTATTATCTTCTGCAACACACTTCAAAAGAATACATATATCGGTTCTTATCATAAGGAGGATTGTCAGAAGTATGAGCAAACAAATAATAATACTCTTGAGTTGGATAAGTTCAAAAGAATTATTGGTTGTTACTATACAATTGAAAATTGTCAGGAGTATCGGCAAGCAAATAATAATACTTTCGAGCTTGATAAGCTATCACGTATACGTTGGTGAGATTCAGCATTAATGTCTACTTCAGCGAGCTCATAGGGCATTTATGAAAGCACTATAGGCATCTGCGGTGAACCGCACGACACGAAATTCCACTCCATCTCCAGTCACCGACAACCAAGATTTAGGTCCAACAACGACAGCCCACCAAACCCATATGCATGTATTCTCATTCAATAAATAGGACCGCCTAGATTAATAGTCTAAATGATTTTCATTGCTTTGTAGACTACAGAACATGGAACTTAACGTTCATTCTTTAGATTCTTATATTGTCCCGTCTCATACGGGTCCATTAAATTTGAAAACCTGTATTAGCATTGTAAATGTGTGGTGTAGAGAAAATGAATATGAATATGTGGCTGGTCTTGTCAACTATATGGGTTTGGTGGGCTATCGTTGTTTGACCTGATTGTCGGTGACTGGAGACAAGTGGAGTTCCATGTCGTGGGGTGTACTTCGGATACCTATAGTGCTTCCATAAATGCCCCACGAGATCGTTTAAGTAGACGTTAGTGCTGAATCTCACAAACGCATATGTGATAGCTTATCAAGCTCAAGAGTATTATTTTTTGCTTGTCGATACTCCTGACAGACCTCAATTGTATGGTAATTGCCAATAATTCCTTTGAATTTATCAAACTCAAAAGTATTATTATTTGTTTGTTTTTACTTATGACAATCCACTTCATGGTAAGAATTGATATAGGTATTCTCTTTAAGCGTGTTGCATGCGATAATAAAATTAATATTGATTTAGGAATCAATGAACTAACCAATGCAATCTTCAATCTCTACCATTTTTCTCTGTCTAGGAAGCAAACATCTATGGTTCAGTCTCTCATCATTTTGATTCAAATGGTCTCCGAGGCTGCACGATTCAAAATGATTGAGAATAGAGTTCTTCAATCCATATAAGAAGGCCTATAGTTGTAATGTTGAGATGATTTCATTAGAGACTAAGTGGCAATCACTCTCCAATGCAGTTCAGGAAACTAAAGATGTGATAATTTTGTTACAGCAGTTACAATGCAAACTTTCAACTATGAGTTTACATGTCTCTGAAACACGAAGGAAGGTAAGTTACTCGGCTTAGAACTACTATTGGATGATACAAAGCCCACTTAAGCTCAAGCCCGCCATTGAATGGAATGGATGTCAAAGCCTTAATGGTATATTGTGAGAGAAGTCTTAATGGTATATACTATTAAGACTTGACTTCCATTCCATTCAATGGTGGACTTAAGTTTGGACTATTGTATGATACAAAGCCCCCTTAAGCTCAAGTCCGTCATTGAATGGAATGGAAGTAAAGCCTTAATGGTATATTGTGAGAGAAGTCTTAATGGTTATACTATTAAGACTTGACTTTCATTCCATTCAATAGCAGACTTAAGCTTTGGCAGGCTTTGTAACATACTCTAGTATTTCTATGCCGAGTGACTTAGCTTCCTTCGTATTTCAGATATATGTAAACTCATAGTTGGAAGTTTATTGTTACTAGTGTAAAAAAAAATTCATCTTTAGCTTCTTGAACAACATTGGAGAGGGATTGACAGTTAGTCTCTAATGAAGTAATCTCAACAAGATGAAAATTTGTATAAAACCCTTCTTGTATGGATTGAAGAACTCGATCCACAATCATTTTGAATCGTGCGGTCTCGGAGACCATTTGAATCGAAATGATTAGAGAACAAGTCGTAGATGTTTCTTCCTAAACATAGAAAAGTCATAGAGATTGAAGATTGCATCGGCTAGTTCATTGATTCCTTAATCAATATTAATTCTATTATCTCCTGCAACATGCTTCAAAAGAATACCTATATCGGTTCTTACCAAAAAGAGGATTGTCAAAAGTATGAGCAAACAAATAATAATACTCCTGAGTTTGATAAGTTCAAAAGAATTATTGGTTGTTATGTTACCATACAATTGAAGATTGTAGAGTACCAGCAAGCAAATACTAATACTCTTGAGATTGATAAACTATCACATATGCGTTAGTGAGATTCAGCATTAGCGTCTATTTAAGCGAGCTCGTATGGCATTTATGAAAGCAGTATAGGCATCTGTGGTGCACCTCACCACACGGAATTACCCTCTGTCTCCAATCACCGACAACCAAGATGTAGGTGACAAGACCAACCACATATTCATATTCACTTTCTCTATACCACACATTTATAATACTAATGAATTCATGAGTCGGGATAATGTAAGAATCTAAAGAAAGAACATTAAGTTTTATGGTCTGCATCCTAAAAACGATGAAAACCATTTAAACTATTAATCTAAACGGTCTTATTTATTGAATAAAAAATTAGAATGTCATACTTGTAGACATGATTGGTAAAGATATTCGTTGGTCCCAAAGCCTATAAAGTTGATAAACCTCTAGCTCAGAAAACCTAAAACCTCTAGAGAAATTAAGCTCAACAAATCGTTAGTTTAAAAGTGTTGATAAGCTTGAGTTAGTTGTAAGGCTGAATTTTAGCTAGCGGTGGTCCGAAGACACTAAATACCGTATCGCTTAGGACTATTTACACTCTTAATTTGTCAGAAGGCTATTTACACCCTTTTGTCTGAAGGGCCCTTTCAACTTTTACCCAAACTAATCTCGACTTTAGAACTTAGATTCAAAGAGATTTGAAATATCAGTAAACTATTTTTTTAACTAAATTTAATTGAAATATCACTAAACTATTTTCTTTTGACTAGTTTTTTATATGTTAAAATTGTTGATCAACTCGAGTTAGCTGACTTAGATTCAATGAGATTTGCAATATCACTAAACTATTTTCATTTGACGAAATATTTTTATACGTATATATTCCAAATATTTCTAAACAGAAAATTAACAAAATCATAAATATGGCCAAGATACCAACTATGGCCATCCATTTTACACTCAACCTGCATCAGATTAGACAACAACCTCGTGTTGAGGCCAATGTAATGTCCTTGACTAAAACAATTGCTTTATATATTTAATGATACATGCAACTTATTTCTGAGATGCACACAAATATAATAGGGGAAATTTATGAAATGCCCAAAAAACGAAAAAGTTTTATGAAAAACCCACCGCACAATAACATTTCATCGCGTGCCCAGAATTAGCAAAAAATATATAAAGAGGGTTCTGAATGACCTTTTTGCCCTTCCTTCTAATTTATTGTAAACACCCACGAAACTACTCTTAAAAAAACGTTTCGATACTTCATCTTCTTCCATACGCTGCTCACTTTCGAATCTAGGTTTTCTCCTCAAAAATCTTCAAAAACTCGTCGAAAAATTTCGGAAAGACCGAGACAAACGACAAAAGTGCAAAAACGGAGGCTCAAACATCATTTTTTGCGATTCTAAAATTTCGGAAGACCATCTAACGGAGAAACTGTTAATCTCAGACTGCTTGAAGATACGCTCATTTTGGGACAAAACCGGACCTCGTTTCTACCTCCCATCAAAAGTTATGGCCCTTCAAAGTTTCAACTGACCATAAAATGCAGGAGAATGGTCATTCTCCGTGTTAGAACACGAAAAATATTAATTTCGCATGAGGGTGGCTATTATCCGTATTAGTAACACGGAGAATGTCATTCTCCGTCTTAATTTACACGAAGAATAGTCATTCTCTGTGTTAGTAACACGGAGAATGGCATTCTCCGTCGTAATTTACACGGAGAATGGCCATTCTCCGTGCTAAATTACACGAAAAATGGTCATTCTCCGTCTTAATTTACACGGAGAATGGTCATTCTCATTCTCCGTGTAATTTAGCACGAAGAATGGTCATTACAGTGTTTAAAACGCAGGAGAATGGCCATTCTCCGTGTTAGAAACACGGAGAATGCCATTCTCCGTGTTAAATAAAACGGAGAATAGCATTCTCCGTGCTAAATAAAACGGAGAATGGCCATTCTCCGTATAATTTAGCACGTAGAATGGTCATTTCAGTGTTAAAACGCAGGAGAATGGCCATTCTCCGTGTTAGACATTCTCCGTGTTAAATAAAACGGAGAATGGCAATGGCATTCTCTGTGTTAATTTACACGGAGAATGGCATTCTCCGTGTTAATTTACACGGAGAATGGTCATTCCCAGTGTTAAAACGTAGGAGAATGGCCATTCTCCGTGTAATTTAGTACGGAAAATGGCATTCTCCGTTTCTAAATTACACGGAGAATGGCCATTCTCCGTGCTAAATAACACGGAGAATGACATTCTCTGTGTTAAATGACACGGAGAATAGTCATTCAAATGTTAAAACACAGGAGAATGGTCATTCTCCGTGTTAGAAACACGGAAAATGCCATTCTCCGTGTTAGTAACACGGAGAATGCCATTCAACACGGAGAATGGCATTCTCCTTGTTAAAAATGCAGGAGAATGACTATTCTTCGTGTGATATCGACGGAGAACAGTTGACAGAAACCTATTTTTTTAATTTTTTGTTTTGTGGAAAAAAATTTGACATGAATAAAGATTCAAGAGTCTTCGTTTGTCTTTCAAAACGATGCTAACTCTTATGGAAAAGAAGAAGATCTTCTCTCCATAATTGACCTAATTGTCAAAGAAGAAGAAGAAGATGAGCGATGATCGGAGTTCGACTGAAAAAAAAAAGCATGGTGAACTACGAACGATCTTTGCGATCTCTGCTGAAGATGAGAGCAATGGAATTCAGATCTCTCGTGAAGAAAAAGAAGAAGACGAGAATCGCAATCCAGATCTGAGTTTGTGTGAAGGGGTAGTTATGGTATTAATTTTGTAAATACAAAGCATCTAAAGGAAATCTTAGAATACTTAACGTGAAAATATATAATTCTGGACATTTCATAAAACCCATCATGCGGGTGAGTTTTTCATAAAAAACAACCCCGAAATTGGGTTTCTCAGCAATTTCCAGAATATAATATTATAAGGCATAAACATAGGAACAATAATAGTTGAATTAACCAGTAAACATAACAAAGTATACTTGTTTGGATCTCTGAGCCATGATCCCGAATCCATGTCCGAACAATTTCTAGAGCCTATATAACAATCTTAACTTAGTTAACTAATAGGGTAGAGGACTTTTGGAGAAAATTTATACACTTGCATATACGTCCTATAATCTACATACAATATGTAAGGAGGTAATCGGCAGAGAAGGCTAATGGGAGGGATGTATTATCGTTATCTATACTTCTTTTTATGTGAAATATATGAGTTAAACTTAATTATTTACACTAATGCCTTATGAATATATATATGCATATCTAACTAGCGGGTACACAAGTGTTCATGTGCACATGTAACTCACCATATACACTTTGGCACTGATACACTCAATATATATTTATATATTCGTTTCGGTCCTTGTGCATATAGATATCTATTATTTAGTTGATAAAACCTCTTCTACAAGCATCTTGCAGGTTGACGCTTACTAAACGATATGCTAGGTAATCTACACGTGTTAATGATCTAGCACTTACATGTGGGCTATAGGAGCATGTATTTGAAATATACGTACATATTAGAGCAGGGGCAGATTTACTAGTGGGATGGGGGGCTCCAGCCCACCCACCCACCCACCCAATCCAAAATATATTATTTATATGTATTGTGGCTTCAACCGACCCAGCCAAATGACTAGCTCAACCCGCCCAGCCAAGTGAACAGAACAAAAGAACAAGTTTTTTTCTACTGGAAACTTCAAGTTTTTTCTTTAGTAATTTCATCAAGAAGTTACTTGGATAAGGATTATCAGAAGCGAATGATAGCAATAGATCTCTAACTGCTGATCCTTATTCCTATGTGCAGGCCTTCCTTGGCTTCGAGAATGTCCAGGGATCAAGACTGACTTAGATATGAGAATTTCTTGTAAGAGATTAAATATGCATGTTCTTCATCTTTGAGAAAAACCACCTTTGAGGGTATGTTCGATCTTCTTAACTATAATTTAATTAGCTCGTTATTTCCATTTTTTATGTTAATGTTTTTTCTTCTGGAACATTTTTTGTGACAGCTTATGCTTTACTTCTTTCCACTGTCAAGATATACCTCTCTTCTTGCCATTCTCTAGCTGTGTGTTTATCAAGCACTAGAACAATAATGACCAGATAATTGAACTATTCCAGTTTTAGTATATATATATATATATATATATATATATATATATATATATATATATATGAATTCCTTTGCATGAGCCTCTCTTCTTCCCCTCAATCCCGTTCGATATAAGAAGTCCTAGCTAGCTAGCCTCTCTTCTTATTCACCTTCCGGCTCAATGACCAACCTTCAGGTCCACTCACCCACCTTCTTATAGAAGTGATGCTCATAATTCAGGAATTCATTTATCTGTATATATATATATATATATATATATATATATATATATATATATATATATATGTATCCCTAACGACACAACCGCAGATCTTGTGATAGAAAAGTAAGGAAGTTATATCTGTGTCAAAGAACTACTCGGCGATGTCCTCGAAGGTGGATGACACAATGTTCGTGTCCAGAGCTCGGCCGAACACTGGTTAAGGCATTTTATCGAACAGGTTATATGCAAGATTAAAGAACGAGATTAGATGGACTCCCCGGCATTTTATCGAACAGGTTATATGCAAGATTAAAGAACGAGATTAGATGGACTCCCCGGTTTTGCTTTGGATTCAGAACTCAAGAAATCATTCGAGAAGTAGATTTGAAGACTAGGAATCAAAACTCAAAAGAATTCCCAGAACAATAGATAAAAAAAATCTAGAAATCAGGTCCTTACCAAGTGGAGTTGATTCAGTGTCCGAACTTGCAGACACTTGGCAACGACACGAGAATACGAATTCGTTTCTGACAAAGATGTTCTCAGTCCCGCCTTCTGATCACTGCTCACAGAAAGATGAATAATCTCACAACTCAAAGAATCACACAACAGAGGATAGATTGGTACAGTCTTACCAAATGATAGGTCAACAATTATAATGAGATTGTTGTCGATCAGTCTCTTCCCGCCTCTGCAAAAACTAGGCCACGATCAAGGAATTGTTCCCCAAAATTAGCCGGAATTGTTCCCCAAAATTAGCCGAAATTAGCCGACAATGAAATCAACGAGGGACAGAAGAGTTACCTACGACAACCGGTCGTTGACGACGGCACCACCAGAGTTCACCGGAGATCGCCATGGCTGTGAACTCTCTCGAGAAGGAAGGATGAGGACGAAGAGTTCACCAGGAAAACGTCCAAGAGTTAGGGTTCTCCCAGGGTGCGAGCTCAGTCCAAACAGAACACAGGCCGATCAATTTGACGAACCACAGCTTGATCCAAAAGCCTGTCGCTCCCAACGCTACTCCGACACCGTGTCTTTGCAGAAGATGACGCCGATCACCATGGATCACACGTCAAGAGCTCGATCCGCTTGAGGAAGAGGCAGATCAGTGGCGGTTTTGACAGGGCTCCGCCGTGGCTTCCAAGTGATGATCAGGAAGAAGACGATCAGAGCCTATTTATAGGCGGTTAGGAGGTCGTCGAGGGTAACAATCGGACGACGAGGATTACCAGAGTTAGGTCGGTGGAAGTATCGACGGCGGAGATCCGTTTAGACAATGTCGGTGGGCAGTTACAATCCAACGATAGAGGCGAGAGAGGTTGTTAAGCTTGGACGGTTGTGATGGAGGGAGATGAAACTTCGCGAGGGATCCGGAAGCTCGGCTGTCTTCTTCTTCGCTGCCCTGTCTTCTTTAGGCAAATGTTAAGGGCCACCCCTTTTTACTAAGGACCACCAACTTAAAATTTTAAAAAAAATTGCAAGTTTGTCATTTTGAAAACACTAAGGGATACTGTAATGATCCGTTCCGCCCTAGCAGAACGCCGATTCAAACGGCAAGTACAACGACTCAAACGAGCCGTCGACCCGAAGAGTTGGCATCGACCTGAAGAAGAATCGATGTAAGGCTTACATTGGTCCGTCAAGATAAATCCAGACTTAGACTTTCAAAGGCGCGCTCGGAGTATCGCTCGGCCGATGCGAACATCGCTAAGGTGGGTGGCTCCGATGAACCCGTCTTTGCTTAGCCTAGACACATAACAATACGGACACTATTGCTATAATTGCTAGGCGTCAACACCGCGCATGCTAATAAATGAACGACTCAACGCACCTATGTCACGACCCGCACCCGGATATACGGATACGAATACGTGGGCCACGCCCAGCCTACGCCGCAGTATCGGCGGTAGAACACTGTCAAGTACTCGATACTAACTACAATATCTAAAGATCCATAACTAGAGCTGTACTCATGTCACATTACGAAAACTAAGGAAGATAAGACGAGAAATAATAACAATATCACTAGAACAAATAGAATCTACAATGATCATAAGACAAGAAAATAAAGAAGGAACAACAAGACTAACTAAGGATAACTACCAGGCAACTCACATAGAAGAATAGTGAGATCCACCTCAGCTAGCAACATCATGAAGTCCACTAATGGTATAACAATTCCTAAAATATTATCAACGGTATCCTGTCAGAAAAATAAGCAAGTACAAGCACTAACAGCAGTTCCATGTGAATTGACAAATTCTATAAGAGACAGTATAATGAACTACAAGACAAAGATATATGAAAACTTGGGAACCGTTCGGAAGCCGAGTTACAACCCTTAAACCAAACAAGGACCGGGGTTGTAACTCTTCTCCCGAGCAGAACTTAGTCTCCAATCAAGGTACATCATAGAGGCATGTAAAACATGTGAGTAACTGTATATCATAGCATGGTGAGAAAGTACGGAATGTAGAACAGGGCAGGATATAAGATAAGATAAGTAAATATAAAATGTGACTTGAATTATTAGAGCGATATGTGATCGGCTTGGGATAAGTGACAAGACAGGCTATCCACTTGGCCCGGCAATCCGCGGTGACCTCAACGGAAAGTCATGCCGGCCAACCTGGATAACGAGCACAAGGCAAGAGGATCTCGCTACACCCTTCGTGAGGGAAGAGTGGCGCGAGCACATGAATAGTGACAGGATGGCTTGGATCACATAATAGTATAAT
>JANAVB010040218.1:32528086-32535586 GCA_029216955.1 Iris pallida | reverse complement strand
ATTAAGTGTGCTATGCTGGTGGCAATCCACGTGCAAGTCCTTGCATTGAAACAAGTAGTCTAAGTTAACTAAATGAAGTGCCTTATGAATATGCTTGAAATGTAACACACCAAATGATAATGAGAAATTCTTGCAAGTGAGTTAGATAACATGCCTACGACGTGCAGAACCTGAGGCAGGGACACGTACTTGACATTGAAAGTTCATATTGAATTATTGACTAACCTGGTTTACTTTGGACAGAAAAGGCCGGACGGTAAGCATGGGTAAGTCGTGCATGTATTTTCATACGATACTTGAATTTGGCAACACGGGGGTAGGTTATGAAATATGCCATGAAACTGATCCTAAGGCAAGATTAGAAAGACAATGAATGATAGACGGTGCACAAAAGTAATAGAATGTGTTTGGTAATGATAGCATTATGGGCGAGCTAGCCTTCCCACCAGTGCATAACAATGTACTGATAACCCCACAGTCGGCTTGCAGGATGCAGGAGACGTCATCGGGTGCGGAGCTTCCCTCGAACGTGCTAAGGCACGGAGCTATCTCTGGAGCCTTGAAGCGTTGCAAGGAGCTGAAGCACCATATACAAGACATAATGTATCAGAACATCGCCATGAATCATTCCACTTGTAAGCTACTTGGCACGCCGTTTATGTTTCAGAGAGAGAGCTTGAGCGACTTGTAAACTCGGCCTAGCGCCGCTTGTAAACTTCTTGAATATCAATAAAGAGTTTGAATTCGCTTCTAATTGTGTTCATTTACTTCCACTGCAAATAGGGACACTCTGTCACGCCCCGCTCCCGTAGGAGCGATCGTCCTCGCTAAGGCATGATGCCGCACGAGCCTAGATTGCGCTCGTACAAGGCAGGTTCTATAACGGCCGATTTCAACGGCTGTGACAGGGTCGTCGCACAGAAGTCCCAAACAGAGACATTGAATACTAGCAGCGGAAGTTAAGAACAAAACACAAGTCATTCAAAAGAAGCTCTTTATTGATATCGAAACAACAGTTACATTGGGGGCGCAAGGCCGAGATTACAATCACTCAAATTCACTCGTCTCACATTGCAAATCACTCTGCTCTCTCTCATCTCTCAATACTTGTCTCGAGCCAGCGGATGCTTCGAATATGCGATTGTTGACACAAAGTCACAGTCAACCAAATATTGACTACATTGACTAAATAATATCTGTATTAATTCAATACGACACACGACGTCTGCATAACAGTTCAAGACAGACGACAGCTCAGTCTCTGGCTCTCAGTGTGTTTTCGAGTCTGTATTTTATATTTTCATTGAGTCTAGACTTGTGTACTCTGAGTCTTGCTGAGCTCTTGACACTTAGTCTACAGCCTACCCAAAAATCCCAAGCTCCACTGAACCAAACACTGCCCAAAAATCCCCTTAGAACCACTCTGTGCTCTAGAGACAGAGTTCGGACCGAACTCTGCCTCCACACAGAGTTCGGGCCGAACTCTGTCCCCTAGAAATCAGGAACGCTAATTTTAGGGTTAGCTGGTTGCTAGTTGTCCAACGGCCAATTTTTGAATTTTTCTACCCGAATTCTGGCCGAATTCTGCCTATAAAAATACTATAAATAGGGCATGAATTCTCTCATTCCAATCCATCCAATCTTCTTTTATCTTCTTTCTTATAAGCTCAAGTAAGCCATACCCTTCCATCTACTAGCCACAAGCCTCCTAAGTGTCGAGTGCTCAGCATCTCTCAGTTAGGATTCTTGTGCAAGAGTCGAAGAAGTCGCTTGGACAATTCTAAGCAAATCGCCACTGCGATCATCTGTTAGAAGTTGACGTGCTCTTCTGAAGAAAAGGCACGGGTTGTAAACTACTATTTTACAAATAGTGGATTTAATCCTGAGCTAGAGTTCTCAGGCCTGGACTAGTCCTCCACGAGGGAAACCAGGTTAAAATTGCTGTGTTTGCGTATGCTCTTCTGCTCTTCATTTATTTTCCGCACTTTACTCTGATTATTTATTGTTGGTGAAAGAGTTATTTTTAATTGGCTATTTTTCTATATAAACTCTATTCACCCCCCTCTAGAGTTGCCATACTGTTCTTCAATTGGTATCAGAGCTCTGTTCTCTTTATAAGGACTAACATCCTAAGAGCTGATCCATGGCAACCACACAATCCTTGATTTCCAATCATGGTGAAGGTCAGTCCACTCATAGGCCTCCCCTATTTGATGGAACTAACTATACATATTGGAAAACAAGGATGAGCTTCTATCTTAAGTCTCTAGACTTTGACCTGTGGACTGTCGTCACTGACGGTTACAAAAATCCCGCCAGGATAGTTGTCGATGGTGACCTCATTGAGAAACCACACGACAAATATTCTATCGAGGAGAAGAAACAGGCAAGTCTAGATGCTAGGGCTATTAATGCTTTATTCTGTGCTATAGACAGGAATGAGTTCAACAGGGTCTCTACATGCACCACTGCTCATGAAGTATGGAGACTTCTAGAAGTGACGCATGAAGGAACCACACAGGTCAAGAAATCTAAAATAAGCCGTCTCACTCAAGAATACGAAGCCTTCAAGATGAAGCCAAGTGAGACGATCACTCAAATGTTCACAAGATTCCTCGACATCATCAATCCTCTATCCTCGCTTGGAAAGCAGTACTCAAACCACGAGAAGATTCGTAAGTTGCTCAGAGGGCTACCAAAGATTTGGAACCCTAAGGTGACGGCCATCATAGAAGGAAACGATCTCACATCAATGTCAATGGAGACCTTGATGGGTAAGCTCATGACTCACGAGCTTGACCTCAAGGACTTTGAAGAGCCTGCTTCGAAGACCAGGGAGATCGCACTCAAAGCTCATCGACGAAGGGCTGATCACGATGAGACCGAAGACGATAACTCGGATGATGAAGACCAAGCTCTCATGGTTCGCAACTTCAGAAAATTCCTTCGCTTCAATCGAAGGAAGAAGGATTCACAAGAAGATGATGAAGAAGAGCCAACCTGTTACGGTTGCAAGAAGACTGGACATGTCTGAAAAGACTGCCCATTCTTGAAGAAGAGCAACCGCTATGAGAAGCCATACAAAAAGAACTTATCAAAGAAATATGCCAACACAGGAATTTGGCATGAAAGTGAAGCGAGTGACTCCGAGAAAGAAAAAGGCTCTCCTCAAGATACAATAAATGTGTGCCTAATGGCAACTTCCAACAAGGTATCTAACGAAACTCTAGATGACTTCTCTTTTGATGAACTTGGCGATGCTTTCACTGATTTACTCGATGATCACAAAAAGGTCATCGGTAAATACAAACATGCCAAGGACAAAATCAAAAGTCTTGAAGATGAGATACAAAGAATTTCCTTACTTCTTGATAATGTTAGAAACACGACACCCACTAATGACCCTGATGAAGTATCCAAGCTTAAATTAAGCTTACATGATGCTGAAGCACGTATTGAGCAACAAACTCAAGAAATCACTACACTCAACACGTTGCTTGCTGAAGAAAAGAGTAGACACAAGATTTCCATGACTAAGATATATGGCTTAAATATTAAGGTTGATGAACTGCAAGCTGTTTCTAAAAGATTAGAAACCAAATTGGGTAAACAGGTTGTTCAACCTCAAACCCAATCACATGGGCACAACACCACTCATGCTAGTCAACCACGTCACTCTCATGCAGCATATAACCATGCATTTATATACACAAACTTTCACAAACCACGTGCACGTAAGAATAATTCTCACTCAGTACACAATCATCATGCACAAAGACACAATCAACATCACTCCACACATAGGAATCATCATGCCATGCCATATAGACAAGATCATCATGCAATGCCATATAGACAAGATCATCATATGCCATATAGACAAAATCATCATGCCATGCCATATAGACAATATCAGCATGTCACACATCATAGACAATACCATCATGATATGCCTCATAGACACCATCACCATGCCACTCATTCTATGCATAATCATCATCACCATGCTAACTCTTCACATCATGACCATCCTCATCCTGTTGCTTATAGATATTATTCTCATACTCCTAGTATAAATAAGAATGCTATCTGTACTTACTGTGGATTACATGGACACATCTCACCACAGTGTAAATTTAGAAGACTTGTAGATAAAAAGATATATACTTGGTTTCCAAAGACTAACTTTTCAGGACCCTCAAGAACTCGGATACCAAAGGTCACATCTACTCTTGATGTAGGTGGACCTTCCCTCTTCAACTGAAAGTAAGTGGATTCTCGATAGTGGATGCTCGCGACATATGACAGGAGACGCAAATCTTTTGCATCACTATCGATGAAGAGAGAAGGATACGTATCCTTCGGTAACAATCTCAAAGGGCACATTATAGGTAATGGTATCATTGGACATCCTCCTTCTCCTGTAATAAAGGATGTCTGCCTAGTGACCGAGTTAAAGCATAACCTGCTCAGCATTAGTCATCTTGCTGATCATGGATATGATGTTAACTTTGGACAAAACAGTTGCTACATCTATGATAGGTCAACAGGAGACATTGCTTTTGAAGGGAAAAGAGAGGACAACATCTATATTTTCTATCTTTCTGTAAATACTAACAATGCAGGTAGATGTCTATATGCCCACAAAGACGAACGACTACTTTGGCACCAGCGTCTTGGTCACGCCAACATGGATGCTATATCCAGGCTTTCTACCAAGAAGCTAGTGAGAGGATTGCCTGACATCACATTCAAAAAGGACACGGTATGTGCCGAATGTGAACTAAACAAGGCAACTAAATCCTCGTTCATTCCATCAACTCTGTAAGTACTACTAAACCCTTGCAATTACTTCATATAGATTTATTTGGTCCTAGTAGAATAGCTAGCCTTGGTGGCAAACTTTATGCATTTGTTATTGTTGATGATTTTTCAAGATTTACTTGGGTTTTCTTTCTCGCTAATAACAGCGATGCTATTTCTATTTTCAAAGTTTTTGTGAAGAAAGTTCAAAACGAAAAAGGCTACATGATTACTCGAATCCGAAGTGATCATGGAGGCGAATTCGTAAATTATGATTTTGAAATTTTTTTAATGCAAATGGTTTTGATCATGAATTTTCTTGTCCTAGAACTCCTCAACAAAATGGTGTTGTGGAGCGGAAGAATAGAACTCTCGACGATATGGCCAGAGTCATGTTGAATAAATTTTCACTTCCGAAATACTTTTGGGCAGAAGCTGTCAGTACAGCATGCCACATTTTGAATAGGGTGCTAATTCGTCCCATTACGAAGAAAACACCCTATGAGCTTTGGTTTGGGAGAACCCCCAATGTTTCTTATTTTAAAGTTTTTGGTTGTAGATGTTTTATCCTTAACACCAAAGACAACTTAGGCAAATTTGATGCCAAAGCTGACGATGGCATCTTTTTGGTTATGCCGCCAAGAGTAAGGGATATAGAGTTTTTAATAAACGCTCACTTATTGTAGAAGAGTCAACAAATGTGACTTTTGATGAAGACAACAGTGCAGTAAGTACTCTTGATGATGACGTTGAGCCATCAACTTCTACTCCAATGAATACTTCAACCAAACTAATTCTCTGGAGGATTTGCCTAAGAAATTCTCTTTCAAACCTTCTCATCCAGAAAATTTAGTTATAGGAGAAGTTTCACGTGGAGTAACTACTAGATCATCACTAAGAGACTCCGTTGCTAGCACTGCCTTCATTTCACAAGTAGAGCCTAAAAACATTTCTGAAGCTTTTAATGATGAATTTTGGATTTCTGCTATGCAAGAAGAACTAACCAATTCGAGAAAGCCAAGTATGGGAACTCGTTCCTAGACCGGTTAATCACTCGATAATTGGTACTAAATGGGTTTTTAGAAACAAAGTAAATGAAGATGGTTCAGTCACAATCACACGTAAAGCTCGTCTAGTAGCTCAAGGATACAACAAGAGGAAGGTATCGACTACGATGAGACGTATGCTCCTGTTGCTAGACTAGAATCCATTCGGATGCTTTGTGCTTTTGCTAATTTTAAAACTTTAAATTATTTCAAATGGATGTGAAAAGTGCTTTCTTGAATGGTTTTATTAAGGAGGAAGTTTATGTGAAACAACCTCCTGGCTTTGAAAATCACAAATTTCCCGACCACGTGTTCAAGCTAAAGAAAGCGCTTTATGGCCTCAAACAAGCCCCCAGAGCTTGGTATGAAAGGCTAAGTAGCTTCTTACTTGAGAAAGGTTTTTCAAAAGGGAAAATTGACACTACACTGTTTATAAAATCTTTTAAAGACACTATTCTGTTGATTCAAATTTATGTTGATGATATCATTTTGGTTCTACTGATGAAACCCTCTGTCAAGAATTTGCCAAGTGTATGCAGACAGAATTTGAGATGAGCATGATGGGAGAGCTCAACTACTTTCTTGGTCTGCAAGTGAAACAAATGGCTAATGGAACTTTCATCTGCCAATCGAAGTATACCAAGGACATGCTGAAGAAGTTCGATCTTGACAACGTCAAACCAATCAACACGCAATGGCTACTTCAACCAAACTCGAACCAGATGAGAGCGGCAAACCGTTGATCAACGTAAGTATCGAGGTATGATAGGCAGCTTACTATTTAACTGCTAGTCGTCCCGATATCATGTTCAGTGTTGCCTATGTGCTAGATATCAAGCTAATCCTAAGGAATCACACATGACCGCGGTTAAGCGTATCTTTCGATACCTTAAGGGTACGGTTACAGTGGGCCTATGGTATCCCAAGTCAACATCATTTGATCTTATTGGTTATTCCGATGACTTCGCTGGATGCAAGGTCGACCGTAAAAGTACGAGCGGCACGTGTCATTTATTAGGAAAAGCTTTAGTCTCCTGGTTTAGCAAGAAGCAGAACTCTGTCGCACTATCCACAACAGAAGCTGAATACATAGCAGCTGGGCGTTGTTGTGCACAAATTCTGTGGAAAGCAAACCCTTGAAGACTATAAGTTATTTTATGCATATTCCTATATTCTGTGACAATACTAGTGCCATTAATTTGACTAAGAACCCTGTCTGTCACTCACGCACTAAACACATTGAGATCAGACACCACTTTTTGCGTGAATCAGCAAAATGGCACGATTAACTTAGATTTATTGACACTGATCATCAGCTAGCAGATTTCTTTACTAAGCCATTATCCGAAGAGCGCTTCAATTTCCTTGTCGTGAACTCGGAATTTTGGATGAAGCAGTTATAAGTTGAGACTACCTGCGTAAATATCGAGTATATTTTGATTCTTTTACGACAAATTTGGTATGGGTACAAGCCGAAAGGGTCCTTCTGACAACAAGGCGTAAAAGCCTAAGCGACACGGTGCACTAGTCCTCAGGACTACCGCTAGCTGGGATCCGGCCCCTGCAGCTAACCCATGGCAAATTTGAAATATTGAATTACAATATATTTTCTTGTTTATTTATGGTTGTTTCGACTTAATACTGTCTAATT